>VIBL01000153.1:0-12500 GCA_008271625.1 Lutraria rhynchaena
ATAATTAGAATCATTTATACACCGATCTTACTTATTTTGTAATGATTACAACGAATTATCCATGAAAAGGATTTTTCAGTTTTCAGAATATCATACATCTCATCATTTCAGACTCAACAGGATAACACGAGGATGCTTCTACAATTACAATTTCTAAAGTGTTGCTTGTGGCTTTGGTTAATCTATACCTTGAAATGTTTAAGCGGACATGTGAATGAAAGCAAAACAGTAGTGCTCTCTGGATTGACATTCTGTGTCGTATGTTGGTTTTGTGATATTGGCATTTCAATGTTAACCTTAAACATATCCTGGACGAAGCGTCTATTCATTCAGACAATTTTTGTTGCAAATGCTATATTTCAAATAAATGACCGGATAGAAAAAGATTTTATCGACAGAAAAGGATTTGCACTTGATCATGCTTACCCATATATCAACTTCCGGGCGCTGTATGAAAGTTTTTGGTTTGAAGTATGGCCTTTGTGTAACTTGTTTCACAGAGGGCTTGGACTGAAGAAAATGATAATGAGCTTAATGTATTTAACCATTCATGCTATTACTGTTCTATTTCTTGTTGAAAATGCCTTTAATTATGTTCGAATGAATGTATATCTTGTCATCGTGGATTCTAATATCTTTTCGCTTGATTACAATCACACGATAGACTATCCGAATGGTTATATATATGAAAATATTCTGGATACTTCATTCTACGACAAACCTACTATTATAGAACAAATTTATACATATAATGACAATATAAAAAAGTGTACGTTATTTAAAGGATCATATAAACAAGACAAGAGATTTCCATTCAGATACACTGAACTGTACAGATACGTGGGTGAAGATGTTCATCTGGAATGTAGTTATGCTCTTCAAAATAGTACTATCAATAATGTTCCACTAGACCCTGTTTGGAGGATAAACGACCACATTTCTTCGTTTAATAATTCTCGTCGCCGAGTTTTTCACAAGATGGAATTTTCTGTTGAGGAAAATGGATATCATATTTTATCGACGCTGAAAATTCATTCTCTTAAAGATTCTGACTTTGGTGAATATGCTTGTCTTTGTAGGTATGAAGACGAGTTTATTGTATTCAGTTCACATGAATACTTTGTTGTCAGTGTTGTTGAATTAAAACAAATTAAGACAAAAGTCAAATTGTTATATAGGTTAACCAGTCATATGATATTTTCACAAAGCTATTTTGGCATACATGTAAACGACGTTTCGGAAGACATTCATGTTATATATACGATAAACGACCGACCAATCGATGATGTTTGTGATAATAAAATGACACAATCATGCTCGTTCCCGATACAAATTCATACCAATAGAGGCCAAAACAAACCTTTTATCAATAAAGAAGACTTCGAATTACTGCACGGAAAGCGTACAATGGCCGTTTTTGCATTTTGTATATGCAGTGGTGGTTTTGGCGTTCATCGCGTTACATTCATTAGAAAGATACAATTGAAAAGTAATAAATATATAATTGTAGAAGTCCAACATCCATATGCCTTTATTATTCTGCCATACACTGAATTGTCATTGCTCCGATTTAATGACGACCGACATCTTTATCGCGATATAGAATCAATGATTGAAAATGAAGAAGATATTACGGTGATAGAAAATGAGTTGAAGAAAATAAATCCATTCATCGCATCTGTTGAGGAAAAAATGTTTATTTTTGCATATTTCTTTCAACTAGCAATTTTTATCATTTCGGTTGTTTCCTGTTATTGTATCGTACATGTCATTACTAACTTTTATTGTCGTATTTTCATCAGAATACCATCAAACTGGTATTGTGAAATAGATATGCTTACATACGAGAATCCCAGGTTAACAATTGAAGACAATATATTTGATGTATTCCTTTCACATTCGGATGACGAGAGGGAACTAGTGAATGACATTCTTTTACCGTTCCTGGAAAATGAATGTAACCTCCGTGCATGCTCTCCAGACAGAGACTTCTTACCGGGAGTTTCAATGTTTTCGACTTATTGTAAACATATCAAGAACAGCAGAAAAATAATCATCACATTATCCAACAGTTACATAGAAGATCCAAATTGTGCAAAATTACAACTAGAACACATTATTTTCCCGCTCGTTTTTAATCAGGAGCTGAAAAAGACTTCAATTTTGATTATCAAACTTGATGAAGGGACTAACCTTCCACCTTTGATTCCGTTGAATTTGTGTGTGATCACATGGATAAATGATATGCCAGTGAGCGCAAAACTGAACTCAATTAAGAGATGGTTATTCAGAGACAGATATAAAACTTGCACAGTGAGCTAGACATCATATACATTTGCATATGTATGGTTTTATCCGATTGTCTATTCATTTTGTTTCTTTAGACGATTTTTGTCTTGTCTCATAGGTGTAAGAAGCTATCTTCAGACTTTCTGATAGAATCTATGTTGATTGAAATTAATAATACCGCTTGCTGTTCAAACTGTTCTCTAATTCAGTTATATCTTTATGGCTAGTTTCTGTAATCATTACTGTCACCAAAGACCTATGCTATACAGTATACAGTATAATATAGGTCAATATAGGTCTTTGCTGTCAAGGAATTGTAAAAGACGAAGACCACGATACTTCAAAAATACATGAACAGTAAAAGTATCTTTTGACGGGGCGTTTATTTCAATCTTCCAATTAATTCTGTTCAATAAAAGATATACAATATGTTGTTCTGTTTGTATGTAAAGTGCAGTGTTGTTCGTACCGTGTTATAAGTACTTGTACTTATTTAATAATTACATTTATGGAGATGCTAGTGGTATTTGTATTTGTCTGTCCGCCGTTTGGCAGATTGCTAAACTTAATTAACTCATTTGGTATTACATTCCGCTTGGAAGTCAAGTATTTTTATATAAAATGCATGCAATTCATTAAACTTTTATATCTGCTTAACATAATAACCATTCTCGTGAAAGTGTTTAGCCCAACCCTTATGACAACATCCTCAACTCAAATATTGATGTTGTTTAGTTCCCAAGTGATTCTGTTTTTTTTTCTTCAGATAAATTAGGCTATTACCAGCTTGTATTACTGTTGTTTTAGCATGTTAATAACATTGTGACGGCTTGTAAAGTGGAAATGATGGGACAAGTAGGTCATCATTGCAGGTGAAATTAGTTTGCAGCCAATCAATCCACAGAAAATCAATCAGTTAGTAGTGCTCCATAGCTTGACAATAATTTAATCAGTAAAATGATGCTTTTATTTAAATACGACAAAACCTCGATAATGCGACCATCTTTCGGACCGGAAAAATCGGGGTCGTAATAATGAGGTGACCTTATTAATAAGTTGAATAATGGGGGAGTTATTGAAAGCCGGTTTGAAAATATGTGGTCGTTAAAATAAGGTGGTCGTAATACTGAGGTTGTAGCAATGTGAGGTATCACTCATTGGTACGTCAGATCATTATTAAATTATATTCATAGTCTGTGTTGTTATGTTTGAGAATTGTAACCTAACAGTTTTTGTTTGATCAGTTATTGTTTATTTATATCTCTGGACATCTTTATATATGTTGCATTATATGATACCATAGTATGATAAAAACAATTGCTTGAATAAAAAACTCCCACATGTAATACTAAGTATGTAAATGTTTACATGTAAATACTTTAGATAATTATTTAATTTCTTATTGGCTTTATTAGTAGTTGGGAGAAAATTGAAAGTTATTTATTGACATTGACTTAGCGCTTTGATATTGATAATGTAATAACTAGTCTAACTTGTCCAGTCTTGTCGCTGGTAAAAGTTTTTTAATACTGATTTACTAATGTGTGGGCATTTTTATTTTGGCTAGTATGTATGTATGTATGGATGTATGTATGTATGTATGTACGGACGGACGGACGGACGGACGGATGGATGGATGGAAAAAGACGATAATAGTTCATGTTTATATCTAATTCTTTCAAACCAGAGCCAACCAGGTTACTGTAATATCACGAAGTGTATGGAGATAGTAAACGTACTGATGTCCGGTCAGCTGATAAGTATCAGAACTTTATGATTGTATCATGCCATAAATTTGTATTTTATCTGTTAATTATGGATTATCTCCCTTTCATATATGTATTGTACATTTATCATAATTACTTACCTGTGAACTAATGTCATGGGTCATCAGTTATTTTATAGTCAGTGGTTTTGGTGGGAAAATACTAGTTTTGGGCAGTCTTTGTCAAATTGTCACAGTGATCAGATCAGTTGGTAGTGATAGTTGTGAAGGAAATCTAGAATTTTATATGTAAGTGTTACACTTCATTATCTGTATGTATTCATATTAATATATTAAGTACACTGAAGTATTGATTATTATTATTATTATTATTATTGTGCATTTTGTATGATTTAGAAATATATTGTAATGGATAAGTTTATAATTGCCACTGTATCTTGAACACTAGAACTATCTCTCTTTAACTATATAACATTCTCCAATAACATTAATTATAACATTAGACAGGAATCACTCTAGAATACCCAATTCACTCTTTTATTTCTAATTTTCAGTAACATTTACATAATCACGAGAGAGCGGGAAGAGCAATAGCTAGTTTTACATTCATTCCACAAATGGTAAGATCTGTGTGTATTGTGTATAATGTTGTATTTTGTACAATGTTTGTGTAATTTAGTAAAGATCTCATTTAGTATTGTGCCACTAGATAACCGTATTTGTATTTATATCTTGTATTTAAGATGCATTTATGTTGACGTATTGAAATGTCATTAATTATATGTGTTCTATTTAGTAAATGTATGTATGTTTGATACTATTCCTTTAAAATGTCTATTTTGTAATATTGTTATTCTATTGTATTTTCAGGATGTTGGAAAGTTGATTTGTGGAAAGTTGATTTACTTTGATTTCCTGAATAGATTGATTGAGAGAACCTAATAGATGTTTTGTTTTATTGATACCCTGGTCTCCCTTTTGACATAATGAACCCATGTTAAAAACACAGCACAGCTATGGGACGCACAAGGCCAATTTAGAACCCCCCCACAGTTGTCACACAAGTAAATAAACTTGATTCTGCATGCTTAGGCCATTCTTTTGTTAAGTAAATTACCTGTCAAAATATAGTTTTTTTATAAAGTAAAAAATGTCAAAGCTCTTACCATTTAGATATTGCTAAGTAATTAATAAGATATGTTTTTTTTTTTTAAAATAAGCCACACCATCTACATAAATTTACTAAAGATATAAGGGTAGTTAATATAATATAGGAAATACAAAGTTTTAGAAAATTGTGTTTTTGACACATAGAAAAAACGTTTCATCTTTGTGATGTTAAATTTTATACTTGTATACTATGTGACATTTACTTATGTGACATTTTACTTAGCTTTGTTGCGATATATTAGACTTGAATTTGTACTTTGTGTATTTAATTTTAATTTTTTTGAACTGCAAATCATATAATTATGTTGCTATTGAGCAAATAAACCTATATTAAAAGAAAATCATAGAACTTTGTGTTCAACTACCAAACATCAGGATTAACGATCATCAGCATTAGCGAAAACTGAACAAGCTTAACAAGTCACCCCATAGGCAACTACACCACACTGCAGTCACTATACACATTAGGGTCTAAGTGGAATATATACCAATATTAGTAGATCTTAATAGTCGCATGTGCAAAACTCACAGGGTCACAAAATGTAAGAGAACTTTTAAGTAAAGAAGGCTATTACTAGCCCCAGCATTTGTTAAAATTTCGATTTCGTATTAATGATGTAAAACCGTGTTAATATTGCCCGATTAATCGCTAACCACCTTTGTGACCCGCAAATTGGTCGTAATATTGAAGTGGTTTCATTATCAAGTTGAGTTATAGTGAGTTACTGGAAACCGGTCTGAATAATTGGTTGTTGTAACAAGGTGGTCGTAAGATTGAGGTGGTCGCTATTTGAGGTTTTACTACTTTACGTATAGCATTTGAATAACCCAAAAGCAAGAGGTATTGGTTTACAAATGATATTTCATTATATATTGTATATATATGACATACATGTACTAGAATAAAAGTTGCAAAATACACGATCTTCCACAAATTTAAACGTAGAAGTTCAAAAGTATTTAATCAACACCACAGCTAGTTAAAAAGGCGCAAAATAATATATGTAAGAGTTCAGTTCAGACTTCTTAAAGTTATAACAATGATATAACAGGGTTAGCATTCGTGCACGTGATGTGTTCTATTGTTCACTGGAATCTATGACTGTCCATCTAAAGTATGCTTTGAAGTCTCCAACGGAATGTCTAAGTCGTTGTCTGTTTCAACGATATTTGGCTGACATCTGAAAAACTGTTTACTGAGAGTCAAAATGAGGTGATTAGGAATAGGAAGTTTGCGTTCAACCTTCGTCAACAAACTGACTGGAAGCCCAACAGCAACTGTAACTATAGTAACCATTACGGCGAAGTACATATACGAGATAGAATACAGGTAATCAAATCCAGATACATCAGAAAGTCCAGTGTGTTCACCTAGGGATGTATTTACCCTGTTTCCTAGCTGCAGTGTCTTATTAACGTAAATTATTGAAGTGTTGTTTTTAATTGTCCCATTTTCGCAATTGTCAATTGGTCCAAGGGGTAACCACGGCGTTTCCTTCCTCCCTGGTGAGAAATTGTATCCAAGTGACAACCAGAGCGCAAACAGGACCCCACAAACTATACTGACTAAAATTCCCTTCCTAGTGGTGAATTTAATGAAAATAGACATGAAAAACAACGCTGTCATTGGTCCGTCTATTGCTCCAAGGATGCTGCCAGAAATCTGTGTTATTGGTCCCTTTGTTTGACTAATAACAACGCCGAAACCAGCGCATACTACACCACAAATTATTACAGTGAATTTCGAAGCTTTGGTCAATTTGGCTTCTGACGCATTTCGCCAGCGCAGTTTGAATACATCTTCGGATACAATAGCCGAAACACTACTTAACAGTGAAGACAATGTGCTTAATGTAGCACTACATAGAGCGGCTAGGAAGAGTCCTGTTACCCCTGGTGCATTTCTAAACATATCCATTACAGCAAAGGACATGATCTGATTAGGGTTAGATATTTGTCCAGATGCTAAAGGATCACATCCTTTGTTGGCAAAATATGCATACGCCACCAAACCTTGCAACATTACTAATAGTTCTAACAAAAAAAAGCCAGGAATTGAAATTGCTGCTACCTTTCTTGCCTCAGTGATAGACTTCGTGGAATTCAATCTTTGAACAGCCATCTGTCGACAAGAAAATCCGAATGAACGAAATGCAGCTCCAACAACTAACGTCCAGAATGTATGCCTGGTGAATGGACTTAGATCAAAGTCGACTAGACGCAGGCGACCTGTGGGCCTATTGTAATTTATAACGCTTTGGACTCCACCCACCCGTACCGTCCCGTATATCAAAACAGCAAAGATGATGATAATCATTATGACGCCCTGTACAACGTCCGTTGCTACGACGGCTTTTATACCTCCCAGTGATGTGTAGATTACAGCAACGGCGGATATAGCTATTATATAAACCCACACCGGAAGTCCTGTGACTGATTGCAGAGCAATGGCGGCTCCAAACAGAACTATAGCGGCGTACAGAACCATGAATATTGCATTAAGAGCCATTGCAACTTGTCGAATTAATTTTGAGTCATGGCGCATTTGTAAGTATTCGAATATACTGGTTACTTGTAACGGATAAAACAATGGAATCGATATCCAAAACAATGACGACAATCCTATCATGGTTCCGAAGTTCACCAGCCAGAATATGATCCCATGTATGTAGACTTCCGCCGGGTAGCCGAGATAAAATATTGATGATTCGAATGTAACGAGCATTGATAATGCAACCGGAAGTGCTTTCAGTTTTCCGCCTCCTCTGTGAAAACGGTAGGTGGAAGATTCCTTCCGTTCTGAGCATGCGTAATAAATTCCGGTTGCCAAGGAAACGCCAATCCCAGCACAAAACAAAACAGAATCAACGATATGAAGTTTGTGTCCGCTGTCCATCTTTACTCGTAAGTAACAGCGATGTTTATACAATATATTATTATCAATATTATATAGACATCGTACGTAAATGAATGATATTTGTTCGTGACATAAAATAAAAGTGAACTAATTGACCTGCTACATATAAGAAATTTTTTTGGACTCTTTTAGAATTTAAATTTATTGGTGAACGTGTTTGGAATATTAGGAACTTAACTTCGTGTGTGCGAATAAATAAGTATATTGTCGACTCATACAGATTTTCGCTTTAATTTAAACAATTCTCCATTTATGATGCAGCGAACACAATATAATTGGATATGATGATATTTATAGAAGGTATATTACACTCACACATGTACACATATAAATAAAAAATACATGCTTCTAAACTCGAATGAAACTAAAACACATTACACAATGATAATGATCTTGATTTTATTTGCTGAGACATATAATAACTGCGTATAGTGAAAATTTCATTTCATTATGTAATATAATAATGGTATGGATTAGATTCATTTACTGTAAGTTGTATATGGTTTGCCTCGCAAAGAAAACATTCGCAAGGACCACCTTCGCGTCCCGAAAATTCTATCGTAATAATGAAGTAATGAAGTAATTTCATGATCAAGTGATTTATAGAGGGGACCGGTCTGAAAATAATTGGGTGGTCGTATTATTGAGATGGTCGCTATTTGAGGTTTTACTGGAACAGTAGTATCAGTAAAGATTGGGAAATAAATCGCCTCAGCAAAACCTGTATAATGTACATATCATATTAATTCATGAATGTCAGAATATTGGTACGTTTTTAATAGCTAGACTTAACCAGTTTGATACACTTAGGCTTATGTATCCGTGACCCTGATCCAGTGGTTAGAGCGCTGAACTTGTAACCCGGCGATGAGGGTTCAAATCCCGGTCGCGATAGGTCATACCCTTCTATGAAATTTTGACAAAGATGTCGATTTCCTCCATACATGGAAAAGTCGCCAGCTCCGTGTGCGAGGGTAAGTTAGTACGGGTTAGTATACAGTTCAGGAAAACTAGTTAGGTGAAGTGGCCGCCGAATGTAACTGAAAATTGTTGAAAAAACGGCGTTAAACCCAGTGAAAAAAATATGCCACACTAACAATACATGTACATGTAGTAGGTTACACTATAATACTGTGCACCATTAAGTAGTTAAAATTATGAAAGAATTCTTTGAATAGGTGCTCGTAACAGTACGGAGTAAAGTAATAGTAAACTAA
This sequence comes from Lutraria rhynchaena, assembly GCA_008271625.1. Classification (NCBI taxonomy): domain Eukaryota; kingdom Metazoa; phylum Mollusca; class Bivalvia; order Venerida; family Mactridae; genus Lutraria; species Lutraria rhynchaena. The sequence goes on from VIBL01000153.1 coordinate 9,320, forward strand.
TCGTGTTGTGTAACAAATGTGTTTTTAGTAACAATGTGACTGACGTTTAAAAGTGAAATAATTTTAGCAGGAAATATTTTTGCAATACAGAACAGTGCAAGTAAAGGTAAGTAACTCTCACATAATGAGTTTAATTGTTCTTGTTTCTTACCTCCCTTCACCTGACACATCGAGATAATTATTTCCTTCTAGTACGTACCAAACTATTTTGTCAATTATAAAGTAATACGCATTGAATTGATTATGATTACTGAAGAACCAGCGGTCATTTTTTTCTTGTTGGCTATTTATTTATACTTTATTTCTGTTTTGAGCAATAAAACTATAGTTGTTTTGGGAGACTATTCATAGAAAATTGTACGCACATGCTCACAAAAAGCAATAACCATCTTAATCATAAGATCTTCGCAAAAATATTTCTTTTTGTGCTTTACTTATATTTCATCTGCCGCTGTTAAGGTTATAACAAAATAGTAAAACTTTATCCTTCATATTCCCATGTACTTGTATAAAGAAGTTAAGTTACAAAATTGTAATCTGTTGTTTGTGGATAAATCTGCATTATTCAAAAATCACTAGTACCAAAAATCTTTTCAGCGATTTTGCAAATAAAAAATATTTGCTAAAGTTTGTCGTTTTCAGTAAAAGCATGTCGTGCTTAAAAAAAAGTGCCAACCAACCTACCCAATATTAAAAGTTTGAGTTGCGTGACGGCGAACTAATATTTTTTAAGAATGGCCTCTTGCATTGTGCACAATTTTACATCTATGATCAGGTAATGGCGTAAAATGATTTTGAATTGATGGAGATAATAGTTTATCTACATTCAACATGTACTGACAGCTAATGGAATTCCAAAATTGTATGGTTCCGGATTTTAGCTATTCCATGGAAGAACACTGTATACAAATGACTGTGCAAAGCGACGATACAAGTTGTACTATTAATAATCTGATAAAATATTATAACGACAAAAAACATCATATACACCAACAAAAGCCAGTCTCTGTTACTTTACTATAAAACATGTGCTATTGGCCACCTAAATATAGACTATCTGTTTGTGAGGCAATGTGTCCGTTGTTTCAACTTCTCTTGTCTTCTTGTTTGTATTAAGCCAAGAAATAAAGACAAATAGATTAAAATAATAATGTTGAAATTCCGTTTTATCAACGCTGTTGTTAGATAATGGCTTTTGTTGTTGTTGTTGTTTTTTATTTTCACAAATGTACATATGTGCATGTGGATTTATAAAAATAATCCTTACAATTTTACATAATTATCATATGTATTTCTGTACTTTTGTTGCGTTGCGTTGCGTTTCGATGCGATGCTTTGTGATACGGTGCGGTGAGTTGCTTTGTGGTGCGGTACGGTGACGAGAGATGCTATGCGGTTCGGTTTGGTGCGGTGCGGTGCGGCGCGGTGCGATGCGGTGAGTTGCGATGTGATGTGATGCGATGCTTTGCGATGCGGTGCGATGCGATTATTTGATTTGCGTTATGTAGATTTGTTTAGTGTTGTTTAATGACCTTTTAGCGTAAATATTTGGGTGTGAATGTGAGGATAGCATGTTAAAATGTGTCTTTTAAAACATTTGAATATACAAAAAATCGTAACGACAAACCCATGTCTGATGTAAACTGAAGACTAATCATCAACGTCTTTAACGACTTTCAAACTGAAGAAGGTAAAACCCGGAAATATACAAAACTTGGATTCATCAATATGCCCGGGGATGTTTGTTGTCAATATTTAGCAACAAATGTCATTGTAAGTCTGCCCGAGAAGCTTGCATATTGACTATTGACTAATTATAACCAAACACTATTGATAAAGATCTAAGGCCGATGTAACATTTCTAATATCTTAAAATTAATTGTTGACCTGACTTGCGATCTGATAAATGAAGTGTTACTGTCATTGTCACGTTATTCGTGTATCGTCAATTTGTATGCTGTAATATTGCGGAATACACCAGATAATTAAAAAATGTTTAATGGGTGTAATTAACTGGCCGTAATTTGTTTATTAGCTCTGCATATTTTAAAATGACGGAAACTATCACTTTACATACTGATTTTGAGTATAATCAGTAATTAAAAAAAGAAAGTATATTTTGAACTATACATTAATAATCACGATAAACGGACTATTTCCTTACCTTATGTAAGATAAGCTCTTTTTGCATGAAACATAAAATCACAGAAATGCATTTGTCTCTTTCTTTATTTTGAGTCTAACGATGCTTATTAACAGCATTTTACCCCATACGTTGACCATATCCAGTGTGTCCATACTACCCTTGTTACACATGAGGGACAAAATTGGCAGAAAATTACAGTATTGCCGGTTTCGGGCAAAAACTGTTTATCTATCAAAATGCATGACATTGCGCTGGTAAATCACACTTTTGGAAATAGCTTCCTTTATTTGGTCATATTTGATAACGAAATACAAAACTTACATGAATTAGAAGCTTTCGAATCATGCGGTTTGTTGATAAACTTTTCTTGCCGTATTACCAAAAACTGATGTCAAAGTCAAGTGGTATGGGCACACTGCATAACAATATTCAATATATTGGACTGTAAATATTTCCTATACGATAATGGCTTATCAAAAAAAGTAATTTTCACAAGTCATTATTTCAAAAACTAAAAATAATCAGTTTTGGTGTCTGAAAGCCATATAATATCCATAGCGAACAGAATATATAATTACGCAACCTTGAGATACTGTTGATGGCAACAAAACACTCCGATGTATGAAGTACACCTCTCTACGTTCTGGTTGTTACGAATCAAGTTTCCCAAATTGAAGGGGTGAGTGCCATAAGGGCTTATCACCTTCTTAGTGTCTATATCCTCATCTTATCATTATATTTTGTCTGTTTATTGAACACAACTCGAATTCGTCCACAAAAATGTATTTACATATGCATCAAATGATGTTTTGCAATAAGTGTAGGGGTTCTGTACAGTTTGCATAATCTATAAATATATTTTGTCAATTATTTTATGCTTATGCGATAAGAAAATGATTTGTGAAGAGAATCACTACCATTTATACTTAAATAAAATATAAAAAATTTGGCACTAAAAGGGGAATGTCTGGTTGTAAGTGGTTAGCAGTCCGTGGTTTGACTGTATCCTATTGATTGCTCGTACACGTGCGACAT